>JAZKJV010006349.1:0-31932 GCA_037367405.1 Ottelia alismoides | reverse complement strand
TCTTGAGTTAGTCTTCGGAGTTAAGTCTAACCAATTTACTATCAAACGGTTAGGATTAACCAAAAAAAAGGAAAAGAATCCTGCAAGTAGACCGGCGAGGGAGGGGAGGGGGAGTGCAAGGAAGCATCCATGGGGGCTCCATCTCCTGAGAGGGGTAGCAGGGAGCGGCGTCGGGGGGGGGGGGGGGGGGGGGGGTGCAATCGCCTGAGAGGGGGAGCAGCGGCTGCCGGGGGGCTCCATCCAGGGTGCAGCGACGCGGGCGGCGGAGGGGGGCATCTCCAAGGGTGCAACGACGTGCAGGGGAGAGGGGGAGCAAGCGGTTGCCGACGCAGGGGTGGGATCTCCAAGGGTGCAGCGCGGCGGGGGGAGAGGGGAGCAGCGGCTGCCGATCGCGAGGGGGGGGATGGGGGCATCTCCAAGGGTGCAGCGGGGGAGAGGGGAGCAACAGCTGCCGGGGGTGGCTCTGTATCCAATGATGCAGCGACGCGTCGGGGTGGGGGGGCATCTCCAAGGGTGCAACGACGCGCGGGGGAGAGGGGGAGCAGGGGCTGCCAGGGGGCTCCATCTCCAAGGATGCAGCGATGCGGGGGGGGGGGGGGGGGGAACGGAGCCACTCGGAGTGGCAGTAAATGTAAATTTGATGAATAAAATGAGTATAATATAAAAGAGAATAACGAATCGGGTTAAGTTTAACGGGTAAATAAATGGGGGGTTAACCACATGATCCGTAGGGTAAGGGTTCAAGTTTACGGGGTCGGGGGGAGGAATTAGGATGTTTCGAAGGTCGTAGAGGTAATTGGAAAATATTATAGCATATTATGTATTTTCCACTTTATATTTTCAATTATGAATATAACACGCTTACAGTCATCTAAATTAAATAAATGACATAATTGATGTTAGTAGAAAGAACAATGTTTTATGAAATTCGATGCGGAGAAGTTTGAATACATAGGTGCAATTCACATGTTTACTCGTCAAAATTTTTGAGTTTCAACCATTGAAAACCTTATGAAACAAATATAATTGTAATATCCATGGACATCTTTCTGAAGTTGGGAATCAGCACAGCTAGCAATTTAATTTCATTCAAAATATTAGATTTTACACTGTTTTTTGATTTGTTGGCTTCATCGGGGAGAGCGGATCGTCTGTTGTTACCCGAATTGAATTACAACAGAGCTGCTGCAATCTTATTTTTTTTATTTGTGATTTCGATTCGAAAATCCAATCTTATAGATTGAATCTTAGATTAATACTCTAAATATCTTCCGAATTTCGCTCAAATCGGAGGTCATTTGTCATTTTATCCTAATGTTTGAAGATTCGGGCAACATTTAAGCAACTTAAATTCCATGTAAAAAGAATCCGGATCTTCAAACATTAAGATAAAATAGAAAACAACCTCAGATTGGAGGGAAGTTTGGGGATATGTAGAGCATTAGTCTAAGATTCAATCTATAAGATTGGATTTTCAAATTTTAAATCATAAACAAAAAAAAATTAAGATTACAGTAGAAGATCCTCTCTGCTTCACTGGGCTGGATTTTATTTACCTTCAGCATTACAAACTTCTCAACGAAAGTCTATCAACCATCCGAACTTTGATATCACTAAACTTAGGGATGGGGCATTGGGCTGGGCCGGCCCAGACCAGCCCGAAGCCCATCCCAAAAAGCTCGGCCGGACCAAGCCCAAATGAATACCGGTCCGGCTTGGGCTCAATATTTAGGCCCAAAATTTTTTTGGGTCGGGCTCGGGCTTGACTCGGCCCAGCCCGACCCGGCCCAAGGGTCCAGCCCGAAGAGGGCCCGAACCCTTTCCTACGTCCTACATGCATGAAAACTCCCACGTATTTCATGTGCACTCTCTTCTTGTATCCTGTCTTCATTACAATGTTTATAAATCAAGAAAGTCAGGCGTGTGACATGAATTGATGATCATTGTATTTCGATTAATAATTAATTTTCCTTAATTAGTCATTGGTTTAGATTTTGTTGGTTACTCTTGAATTTGTCAGTATTTATTTTTTTTCAATCAGAACATTTTCTATTATTGTACCTTTACCCAATATGGGCTTATGCCCATTTTTAACATATAAGGTCTGGTGCGCCTGTTGTTGTTAATGGGTAAGTTTGTTTCACTTGTTCAATTTCTATAACATGAGAGACATTATCTAGCATTGAGTGCACACATAAAATGAGAAATCTTCGAATTTAGTAGAATTGAATTTTTGTTGTTTCACAAGTATTATGGTACATGTTTTAAACAATTTTGGCTTGTGTAACTTGAGTTGAGATTAACTTGAAACAAAAGACTCAAGTTAATAATATCTAATTGGTGGAGATGGACTGACCGGGGCCCCAAGATCGACCCAAAGGAATTGAGCCGGGCCTGAGCTTAGGCCAAACAAAATTTTTTGTGGGCCTAACCCAAGACCCGAATTTTTTAAACGGACTTGGGCCTGGGCCCTTTAAAGTCCGACCCAACCCGACCCATGCTCATCCCTAACTAAACTGCAAAAAAAAAAGATATTGCATCCTAACCGGGAATGTGAAGTATGATGGGAAAACCAATTAATGGAAAAGTATCCAAGAAAAAAGAGTATAAAAAACACATGGAAATCTAAGGAGACGTTTGGATTGGGAGTTACCCCCACAAAATTTGGGCACCCCCTCTTTTAAGGAGGGTTTCCCACACAGTTTTCGCCCCAAAACCCCAGTTTCTAAGCGATCACCATTTATTTTTTAAGGTAGGAATTTTGCAGAAGGAATACAAACTAGTCACCCATACATCATGATACATCAATATATTTCTGATATATCACGAGATATTAGTCGATACTCGGGGAAAGGATACATTGGGGTATTACCGAAACCCCCAACACGTTGATATCGATATATCCCACGATGTCGCAAACCATGATCAGGTTGAGCTATCGAACCGAGTTAATTAACAGGATGAGTTATTGAACCGAGGTTGATTATTGTGTTAAGATATTGGGTCAAGCTACCGAGCTAAGCAGGGTTCAGCCGAGCTGTGTAAGGCTCAATGCCGAACACAGACTCATTAAGCCTATCTCGCAAGCTTATTAATAAGTTGAGCCCGAGACTGTTGAGTTGGAGCTTTCATGGCACTCGTAATAACAAGTGTTTCAGACAGAATCCAAGTGCGAATTCTCCCGCAACGTAATGGTTGTGGTTTAACTTCAAGTCTTCAACTAACTATTTACATAAGTTGTCGCAAAAATTGTCTATGCATGATTGTGCACCGGATGTTGATGGAAAGTGATCCGCTGGTAGCATCCTAAATTATCACAATCTTGTCGATTGCAGATATGCGAACAAAGACATTTTCATCATCCCTTATAAGGGATCTCTATACCATGTTGTGCGGTGGCCCAGCGAAGCTAAATGTTCAATAACCGCAAGGATATGCTCAAACACCCACACAAGGCTAAGGAATGTGGTTGAAAGGGCACTCTATATCCCACATTTCAAATCTGAGCTTGTAGCAGTGCAGCCATGACTCTGAGACTAGAGCCCTTATTAGACTTGTAGCCCTCAATGAGCCACTTCCCCTGCCGAGCTGAAAATGATGATGGGTCAGTAGTGGTGCTTCGCAAGCTACTACTCTTGTTACATTAGATAAGATTGCAGTCAACCACTGCCGTCGGAAAAGAGAGCAGGGGTGGGACAATTTCTACCGCAGAAACTGCTTATTCCACAGCATCAAAGCCTAGTTGACAGCCAGCACCATGACTCAGAGGCTGCTTACCCAGTGCTACGATCATGCCAAATAGGGAAACAAATCTGTCTAAACGGAGGTGGATTTCACAGCTCACTGCTACGGACTCAGTCTACTGCTTTTCTGAACTAGACTCAGTAAAACCAATGCACGATGAATTTGGAGTTTGGAAGAAACGAATCAAGTGCCATCACATGCTGCATGCATTATGACTTCATGTTACAGAGGGGCATCGACAAGGTGACATGTAGTTCATGAATTTGATAAGTTCGAAGTTGGTGATTGGTTAATGGACTGCGACATAGAGGAATTCAACCCACTACAGTTGAGATGAGGGCATGGACAAAGTTGTTAGCATCTCTCATGGCAATGTTTGTCAAGATGAGGTATCATGGAGCACACAGTTGTATTTCCTACATCTTCTATCATGTGTAGTTGTAGCTCATTGTGCCATCACCGATGTTCTATACTTTGTATTGAGATGTTGCCTAGTGAAATAAAATGACAGGAGAAAAACCAATGCCAGGTCAGCTATGCGATTATTTTGAAGTACCACCACTCCAGAATAGTCCTTTTTTTGGTTTACTCTATATTTGTTCAAATCCTTAATGACAATCGATAACGCTACAATCAACATTCTCATGCAAACTTCTAAATCAAGTCAAATCAAATCCAAATACCATTTTTCTACCAACATGTTATTTATTAGGATCAAGGTTCAGAAAGTCGGTATGCAGTATTCGCTCGGTCAAGCAGTCTAGAGCGAATAAGCAAGTAGGCAGAAGCATATGCGGAAATACATGCAGTTTCTATTATTTTAATAACAATTATAATTAAAAATATAATAATAATTTCAAACATTATATATTTATATTTAAGAAAATATAACATGCAAGGAACATGAAGTGAAGACTTTTTTGTACCATGTGAAATCAACAAAAGCATTTCCAAAAGTCATCCATTTTCAAAAGATAAAGATGTTAACGGTAGAGGAAGTAAAAAATATTGTAAATCGATTGAAGATAGAAAAAATGGTAGGTATCATTGTACAAATTGGTAGCTAATCTTTTTGTGTAAGTGTAAACTGATTTGTAAACACAACCATGAACCTTCGTACTTTAGAAAATGGTGTATTTGTCTACTCAAAATTAAATAATTAAAAAATAAACCATTTAAGTTAAATAAATGTTATTTAGTTTGTGCAGTTAAAAAATTTCATGCAAATCCAACATCTATATACATTTTATCCCATAAAAGATCTCAAATAAACATATTACCTCTATTAGTAGAGTTAAATATTAAAAAAATCAACCATTTGTTATTTAGTAAATGGTGTTATGTGCAGTTACCTCTATTACATATGCAGCCACATATTAGGCCGGTTACTCAGCCAAGTATACCCCATGATCCACATATTGAGCAAGTATAGCATACTCGGTGTAATAGGGTGGGTGACCGCCTCCGCATATGTGACCGCCTAGGCCAACTTTCTGAACACTGATTGGGACAGCGAGAACTGAACCTCCATAAGGCGAACACTCCTCCATAGACTAATTAAAATTTTCCTTGAAGGCCTGAGTTCAACAGGCTAATATCCCTGCTATTGCGTGGAGATTTCGGAACATGTGCAGAACAAGTAGAGTAACAAATGTTATTGACAAAGCAAGATGGTGAAAAGTGTTAACTCCCAGAGAGCAAACATGGGGTTCTGCGCTGTTTAGACGTTTAGGTGCCGTGGAGCCTGATTTTACAGGTCCCAAAAACTAACCCAGACAGTACAAAGGGCAAGATAAAATGCAATTGATCACAACAAGCAACTACCCAAACCATAGATGATAAAGTGGAAGAACAGCAAGGTGACAATATTCCTTATTTGCATTAAAACCCTCCGTTGAGCTTCATCACAAACTATATTATAGCATTTTATGAATGCCTCCGATTATGCCCTCATGAATAGGTATCTTGACTTTACCATACAGACAGATGCTTTGGATTGAGGGACATTCATATTGAAAGTTCAAATCACCAATGTGAAAAACAGAAATCCGCATCCCACACAAATACCAGAACAAATAAAGCTGTTTACGAGTCACCAGTTTAGCCATAATCGAAATTACGGAGCATAGTTGAATTGGGATCATATACAGTTCATTTTCAATAAACAAAATTCCTGGTATGTGTTCCTATTAACTTTATTGAAGTTGGAACAAACACTCCAGGCGTCCAGTTTCTATCAATATTTTTATGCTTATCTGCAATTACCAAAATGGATATTAGTCATAACCCAATATATAGTTTATAAATAGGTTAGCAACCATCATACTAAAACTACTTGATCAGAAACGTCAGACCAATCCTTCATTGCTCGAATCTGGAACGACCATATTTCAGCATAAAAAGAACTATATAAAGAGAAATATATCAACGAAGAAAATTAAAAAGAATAACATCCCGGGTAATAAATGGCAGAACTTCTAGTATTAATCTCAAAAGGTGTCTAATAGAACACTGGAACAAAGAGCTTCATGGTCCATTAAGTCTAAACGATACAGATAAGTAAAAATTGTCCACTTAAATCATCAAAAAAACATCAAACAGAACAGGAATCGGAGACCGAACTCAGCTCAAAATTGCTGGAATCTGGAACGACCATATTTCAGCATAAAAAGAACTATATAAAGAGAAATATATCAACGAAGAAAATTAAAAAGAATAACATCCCGGGTAATAAATGGCAGAACTTCTAGTATTAATCTCAAAAGGTGTCTAATAGAACACTGGAACAAAGAGCTTCATGGTCCATTAAGTCTAAACGATACAGATAAGTAAAAATTGTCCACTTAAATCATCAAAAAAACATCAAACAGAACAGGAATCGGAGACCGAACTCAGCTCAAAATCCGAGCTTCGTGCGGCGCCAGTGCCTGCGCTTCGCGTTGTACCTGCAAAGACAAGATTTTCCCGACTCCATTAAGCGTTGATCATAGCAAAAACAAACTGGGAGACGCAAAGATGCGATTTTGATAGTCATACCGGATGGTGTTGTCGGTCCTGAGGCGGATCCAGTGGGGGATGGGCCTGTTCTGGCGCATCTTCTTTGCCAGCTTCTTCTTGATCAGGAAGGTCTTGTGAGACGGCTAGATAGGAATCGAAGGACAACAAAAAGATCAGACTTCCAAGAATTGATAGAGAAAAAGATCGTAACAGCAAAGAAAAGGAGGACGAGATTACCATTTTGTTGGAAGCTGGAGCCGCGGAAGAACGACCGAAGATGAAACCCTAACCCTAATTTGAAGGCGGTATTTTGGTGCCGATATTTATATAGAGATAGAAAGGTGGGGACTACCGGCCTAGCGGGGACGTAGTCGGGGTAAACGCGGTATCAAAGTAAGGCGGAGTCGGTTCATGGGTTAGATGGATATCCGTTCCTAATCGGTTGATCTTAAATATATATTTATCCTACAAATTATTTTGGATAGGGTACCAGATTAATGTCGATCCGAGATATGGGTCTCCGACCTTATGATTTATGGATACCTATAGGTCGACTTATTTTATTATCACTTTAATCCAGACGATGTTTATGGGGCAATCCATCTTATCGTTCATCCAACCCGAAAGATGGTTATCGTGACTTGATCAAAATTGCTGGTGATTGAGATCGATACAAATCAAAAATGAAATTCGTGTAAGACTAGATATTGATTCGATCGGTGGATCATTGAAATCGATAAATCATTGTAATACTGAATTTCATGGTGAATCCTTCTCACATGCATCGGAAGAGCGCAAATAATTGAAATCGGCAAATCATTGTAATCGATCATAAATACACGAATGAAATCGATAAATTATTGAAATCAATTCCAAAAATAGGAATATAATTGATAAATTATTGAAATAAATTCTATTGACAAATTATTGAACTTCAAAAATCATTGAAATCGACAACTCATTACATTGGCAAATCTTTACAATAGCAAATCATTGAAATCAATCCCAAAAACTCTAATAAATTCGGCAAATCATTGAAATTGGCAAATTTTGGAATATGTAAATCATTGAAATCAACAAATTTTTAGAATGTGCAAACCATTGAAATCGGCAAATCTTTGAAATCAATAGTAAAAACTCGAATGAACCGGCAAATCATTGAAACAGACAAAACTTTGAAAAGCGTCAATTTTTTGGAATAAGCAAATAATTGAAATTGATAAATCTTTGGAATATGCAAATCATTGATATCAATCCTAGAAACACGAATGAAGTAGCAAATCGTGAAATCGATAAATCTTTGTAATATGAAAATCATTGAAATTAATCCTAGAAAACCGAATGAAAACAAAATAAAAAAAATAAATATAGCATCTCGAGATGAATCCACGCATAATAATATCAAATTTGGGATGAAATGACGATGAATCGAGGTTGATGGACCTTGATTGAATTGTAGCTTCGATGGCACTACCCCGACTATGGCCCAATGGGGAACTCTGCCATCACCGATGTGGGACGGAACAGTTGATGTAGAACAACGAGTTGAGGTCAAACCATATAGGAATAGATTTCACCGGTACCTGTGGATATCCATAATCCATCAAAATATTCAAGATATCTATGAGATTCGGATACCCGTTGGAACAGATTGGGTCTATCTATGATTCGATAATAACGGGTCAGGGCGGGACACATACGAACGGATCAGATACCTACCCGTGCACATCCCTGACTATCAAGGATCATGGAAACACATAGAATAGAACTCTTGAATGAAGTTGAAAAAAAGACTAACTCATGTTACAATTAATTATTCGGATCGTCCCTTGTGATTAGTCGGAAATATCATTTTATAAATATTGAGATTTTTATATTCGGGCCTTCAATTTTGTATCATTTTATAAATATTGAGATTTTTATATTCGGGCCTTCAATTTTTTCCAGTAATACTTATATTCATTTTTTTCCAGTTAAATTGATACCACTATATTCTTACAGAATTCACGGCATTGTTCTTCTCTTAGTGGAATATATAGGCACAAGTATAATAGCAAAAAAAGTATAATTGCAATAAGTGTTATTAGTAAAACTTGGAATGATATATACGTGTAAAAATCCAATAAAGTTATTATTCAAATTGATCATATTTACCAAATGAATTATTTTAAATTAATACTTACATGTGTTGGGTATTTGTGCATTGAGTGTGTACCAATGTACCTAATAAAATGTTGATTATAAACAAACCAAATTATCAACAATGTATCAGTAAAACATTGATTATTTGTGCATTGAGTCCGTTGTGGGCGAGATCCAACCATCTCCCTTGTCAAGATTTGTAGATCGCGAACAAACATGCAATGAAGAAAAGCTTGTATGAGGTATTCGCATCTAGCGAGACTAGTCATCAATCAGTTTGGAGCTCCACCATCTCAAACTACCACAGTAATCTATTTAGTGTTTGTATAAAAGCTTCATCCATGAGAAGGGTAAAAAGAGAAGAGGAAGAGAAAGTGGAGAGGGAGTCCGTGTAGAAGGAGCCATATGCTTTCAATTCTCCTCTCATCTTCCTTTATATAGGTGGGAAGGAGGAACAAGAGACAAGAAGGAGGTTGTCTGATGTCATCGTGGTATGTGCAGATGCAGCCTATGTAGGAAGCCCCAACTATGTTAATCGTTTCGTAAGGAGTATGAGAGTAGATCGCCCACAAGGTGGGCATGGAGGTAGGTCGAGGTTGCAACTTTAAAATTGTAGTCATATGTTTTTCTGTTCATCGGAAATCTCATTGAAGTCAAAACTTGGAAAATATTGACATCTTATTAGTGAGCACAAGATTGCATAGTTCCCATTTTCATAACTCAAGTTACTACAGTTTGAATGTAAGCATGTCATAATATACTTAAGAGTTTTAAACTGACAAAAATCTATACAAAAATAGGGAGAGACGCATGTCATTTATACATATGGAAACTTGACAAACCACAACCACCATCCCCTATTAGAGATCCACCTTATTGACTATCGGAATACTGTTGAGGTTGCTGGAAGTTGATTGATCCTCGATCAGCATTACATGGAAGAGGTAAGGATCGTTCAGCCTCAGACATCATGCCGATAAGAATACCATTCTAAAGGTTTCATTTTTATGTTGTTGCTGTTGAGCGTGTCCCTCAACACTCTTCACTTCATTTGCAGCTCCCTTGCCGCCATACTAGTGCTCACAGAGTCAAGATCCCGATATTGATTTTGACATGTGTGGCATTAACTACTCGTAAGCTAACCAACCTATCTCCCGATTATGGACACTCTCTAACTCTTCTTGTACTCCTACTTTCTCATGCACCGATGCTCTAACACAAGCACGGACACAAATACTTAAAAACACTCAAGAACACTCTATAACACAAGCACATGTACACAGTTTTTTTCTCTTATTAGAATTAGGATACTCTGAAATGGTATCAAGGAAACTTAAGAGACTCTCATTATTACATTTACAAATATGATACATAAAGACACAAGACTCTTCAAGTTCCGTGGCAACCCTTCACGTTCCACGACAACTGTTCATCTACGTGTCTCTTAAAATATCTTGTTGTCCTTCCTCTTATCACAAATGATGCCACATCATCTATCTAGCATCAACACATGTGTGTTCCAACACCTTGGTAATGTAGCTTTGTCGATTTTCACCAAGTGCCATCATCACTAGTTCTTGTGCCAATGGGAACCCTCAGCCTCCAGAACCCCATGCAGTAAACCACAGCCAATGGGAACCCTTCTCATGTTAAGGGTAAGTCCACCACAACTTCACTATCGTGGTCAAGCATGCTTGCACATGATCGTGTTTAGCGCCTGCAATGCTCCATGCCTCCTTGCACCGCCTGCATCGCTATAGATATCGTATGCCTTCACGTGTACGCTTGTGTGGCCGCATCTAGTTGCTCCTCAACATTTGCTGCTTTATTACGCATATTGATGAATACTCATTCATCACTCTTTATTCTTATATTTTAGCTACAAAACCCTTTGCAAATGCATGTATATATTTGTAAATATAAATAATTACCAAAAGCATGCATGGTGTAAAAAGTAATAATTAGCATGTTTTTGTGCAAAAATAAAAGAATAAAGATCAAAAAGAAAAAGAGGGAAATATTTAGAATAAATATTGAGCAACCTAACCCAAGGGAGGGCTCAGCATGGGCCTGACCGCATAAAAGCCAAAGTAGAGGGAGATAGGGGCTCATGTGTGAAAATAGATTTGTAAATATAATAAAAATATTTTCCTCCAAAAAGAGACTATAATGGGCTTGTAAATACTTGTATATATTTATAAGTATAAAATCAAGATAAAAATAGAAAAATCAAAAAGAAATCAAAAATAGATCACTTGTATATATCCACCTTGTACATACAACCACACTTAGATTTATTTCACCTTATAAATAAATAAAATTAATTTTTATAAAATTTGTATATATTCTACTTTTTATGTTGTAAATAAATAAAATAAAAACCATTAAAACAAAAACAAAATAAAAAGCACAAAATTAAAAACAAAAAATAACATTGTAAATATACCATGTATATATATGTACATATGTATTTATTTCACCTATGTATATAAATAATAAAAATAAAATAAAAATACCCTTTTATTTCTAATTTTATGATATAAATAAATAAATGATAAAATAGGAATAAAAATGCACAAAAATAATAAATTAAAAATCAAAAATAAAAATCCATATATTGTATATATACCTATATATAGCCCTACTATGTAAATACCCTTTTTTATTTTGAAAAATTAATTAAAAATCACTAAAAAATAGAAAAAAATTAAAACAAAAATATTTCATGTTTTGAGTTTTTACTAAATCAACCATTTGCTATTTTTAATTTAATTTCTAAATATTTTCCACGTGGCTGCTTCCCATTGGTCCACGGGGGAATGTTGACCGCCCGGTCAACTATCCCCTGTGGACCACTTCCCACGGATACTGGATACCCGACCCAACTTCTCCGAATTATCTCCTCCAGATCCGACCACCATTCCGCTAAACCCAGGGTCCTAATTACACTTCCATCATCCGGGAATCTCGCCCGACATTGATCCTAGGGATCCGTGCTCAATCGAGCCGGACCCGAGCCCTTCTTCCCGGACCTCCCACCATACATAAGCCGAGCTCCGCCACTTCATTCCGCATCTTTGGATCGTCATTCCTCCACCCAGTGACCTCCACCTTACGCGCGAGAGTGACAGCTTGCCCCGGAGGTGTTGCAGCGAGGCTGAGGGTGCTCGAACCACTGATCCGACGAGCCAGCGCCACCGTGCTCCGCCCAGAGCAGGAGCTCGAGCCTCGGACGACGACGGTCCTCGAGGCAAGGACCCAGAGCATCAGCTGCTCTTCCCCAGTCGACTCGACCACCCAGGTAGCTTAGATTCTTTCCTATTTTCTTCGATTTTGATTTCCCCCCAATTTTCGTCGTCGCCGACTATCGCCGATTCCGACCATCTCCCCCTTCCGTTCGATCATCGGAATCCCCCTTCACGCTCGCCCTTCTCCCGCGCACCTTCTCCGCACCTCCACTCAACCCAGCTCGCACAGGAGCTGGGGTTTCGAGCTCCTCCGTCCACCCCCTCGCCGGAGCTCGACCACCACGCCTCACCGTTCACTTTCACCACGCCTAACGGGGTTGAGGCACTTTGCCCTCGACCCGCGAGTCTGCTGGTGCTCTTTGCAGGTACATCCGAGCCCATCTGAGGGCTTGGACCATCTGGTCCAATAGCTCCGCCTCCGCCCGACTCTCCAGAGCTCCTCGGAGCTCCATTAAGTCATCGGAGGCCTCCATTAGACGCGGAGGGCCCGCAGCTTCTTTCTCCGATCTTCAGCGAGCTTCCAAGAGGAGACCAGCGCCGTCACGAGCCCGGCGAAGTTCGCCGGAGCCCAGTTCGTCCACCATCCTTCTCCCCCATCCGATCAGCCTTAGCGCTCCAGTTCAGATCCCATCCGTCCCTTTGCGGAGCAGCACTGACCGCCAGATCTCTTTAGGTTCGATCGCCACCGTTGATCCAGCGAGGCTTAGCCACGACGCGTCTCCACCGTCAGATCCAGCACGTGGCTGCGCCTCATCCGTCCGATCCGAGCCAGGCCCCCCTTCGCAAGCCCACGACGCTTTGCAGACGTCTGATCTTCCACGGGGGCTCTTCTCAGCCGTCGGATCGCGACGAGGGTTCGTTTGTTGCGCGCCACTCATCCTCCACCATGCGATCCCCCACGTGGCAGCCATCCGACCCTCGACTTAATAAAGGGTAATTTACCCTTAGGCCCTTCTCTTTATTTTATTTAGCATTTAGTCATGTAGATACGTTAGATAGTTGTTTTATTTTCGGTACATTTGCACTTTGGCCCCCGAGCTTTATTTTATTCGCATATATGCCCCTGTTTGTGGTGTAGCACGTGCATCGGCACGTGTTTTGTTGGGTATTTTGCATATTTAGCTCTGTAGTTCTGCAATGTTATGGAATGAATGAATATTTTTTGATAATTGCAGATATGCCCCTGTGAGTGGTTTTTATGCGCATGTGCTTTATATTTGTGGGTAAATTACATTAAGTTCCCTGGGCTTTTAATACTAGTTATTATTTAGCCCAGGAACTTTATTTCTTTGCAGATAGGTCTCTGTGTGCCCCAGACACGCGCCGCGTGCGTGATTTTTTGGGAATTTTGCACCGGACCCCCCAGAACTTTGGATATTTGCGTACAGGTCCCTGTGCACTGTACCTAGGTTTTATTTTTGAATAAAATATCAAACCTACTCCAAATTCCATGAAAATTGGAAACATGGCTCCTGCCATGTTGTACAATTTTCTAGAATTGTTGGAGACATTTTTGCTTTTATTTGATATTTTTAAAAAATTAAAAACACCCTTTTTCCTTGTTGTTTGATTTTAAAAATCACAAAAAAATATTAAAATTCATCTAAAAATTATAAAAAAAATTAGCTACTGTATTGTTGTGTTTGATTTTCTGGCCAATTTTGGCCATTTTTCATTATATAAAACTCATAAAAATTACAAAACACCCAAAAACTTATAAAAATTCTAATAAATAATTTAAAAATCCAAAAATCATAAATCCAGTACCCAAATTTTCCTTAAACTTTCTAGTTTATAGGAAAATTACCTCCAGGAGCTAAATAGGCCCTTTTGCATTTTAAATTGGCCTTTTACTCCTGACTGGACAATACCTTCAGTTTCTTACCTTGTTTGATTTTTAGAAAATTGAATAAAAATCAGAAAAATACCAATAATTAACCAAAAGCAGTAAAAAACATAAAATACATAAAAACATTTTATTTGAATTTTTGGTTGATTTTTGAGGCATTAAATAAATTGTTGTGTTGGCTTGTTTTATTGTTTTCTTTATTTCCTTAATTAACCAAAAATCCAAAAAAATATAAAAAGACTAAAAATCCACCAAAAACACTTTTTATTTTATTTTAGTTTATTTTTGACTACTTCGTAGGCCGCAAGGCCATCACGTGCTCCTTGTGTTCGACCCTGGTCGCTATACCAGGTTAAAATAATAGCAAGACCGCTATTTGATTTTGAGTTGATTTAATTCTATTTGGTGGTCTCTTTTTCTCGATCGACCACCCGAGTGATTGAGGTCGCAACGACCGCTTGAGATACACCTGATTTACCTCGCTCGCTCGGTTCTCGTGGTCATCACATATCGTCTTACGATGCATGCATACATAACACTATGTGCATCGATTGTCATGTCTTCCATTGTTTTCTGTACATGTTGTGCCCGCACTATTACAAGATCCATGACCCTCTGCCTCCACGCCAGTGTCTTGTGATGCTTCTACATTGACACATACGGTTGAGTCTCCAAAACTCTCATGGATAACCTCTAAACTAACCACTCCTAAAGAATCCTATTGAAGTATGCTCCATCGCTCATGTATGTGCATCTCAATATCATTTTTGCACGTACATTATTGATCATGGAATTTGGGGGTGTGCGCATGTGGAATGTAACCATACTATCATAACATATAAACTATTAAAAATGTTGAATGCCAGAACTATAACACGGTCATTAGTATTACAACTTTATTGGCCCTTTTTTCAAAAAGAAACAATTATTGCAAATAGGTTTGTGATGTTTAAGATTACCTTAATTATTTCCCTAGTTAATAAAACATGGGAATGGAAGAAATATATGAGGACACATTATCCTCGATCCCTTTTTAGAATATATTCTTCTTTGAATATCGGCATGACTCCCCAAAATAAAACAATCGTTAACAATATTTGTACATAATTGTCTAATGATAGTCTATGACTGTATTAGATCAATGGGATCTCGACAAATCTTTGTATAAAAAAATTAATAAAAATAAGAAATATTGGAACATTTCTTATATGTGTGGACCTAAAACAAAATCAAATTAAATATATTCATATTTCTATTCATGTAAGAACATGTACTTATATGCAACTTGAGCAATCAAAGTGTCGTCAATATATTGAAATCATGGTACATATATATATATATAAGGTTATAAGAATATTAGAGCACACATGTCTAACATAAATCATGTGAAAGCCAACAATAAGCGAAAAGGAAACATCGTTACCTCCGATGTTGTTCCCTACAAATCTCCTCTTGCGTGGAAACGGTGCTTCGTCACTCGATCAAGCGTGAATACGTGCACAACAATGACCTTGAGCTCCCCTGCATGATGGCAGTCGCGGATCTTCGATTGGAGCACTTTTTCCGATGTCGACCGTGACCTTCTGACGATGAATCTAACCAATAGGGTGGTGCTTTAGTGAGGGTAAGAGGTGGCGGCGGCTAGATTTTGGAGAGGGCAACATATCATATCTTATTTATAGAAGGAGAGGTGAAAACAGATGCAAATTCGGATCCGTTTCGAGTCTATATATATGTCTCAATCATTAAACTTAAAACATCAATAACTTGAGCTAGGAAGCTTGGAATTCGATGTTCTTATACTCATTGGAAAGGGCTCGATGAGATCTATAAAATTATTTAGTCATTTAATTTGTTTTGGATGTCAAAATTGCTCTAGAAATTAGTATAAACATGCATGGTTTCATATAATAAAAATCTTAAAGAAAGTCTCATCCTAGAGATGAAGGATCTAACGCATGTGTTTTGAATAAGACAGGGATCCATGCGTAAAAATCTTATAGAGAACAAAATCCATAAAAATCTTAAAGAGAATTGAGATGGGGTTTCATGATCATACTTTCAAAAAGATAGGAGTATTTCCGTCGCATATCTACCTCATGCTCCCATGTGGCCTCCTCAACATTCTGACTTTACCACAATACCTTGACCAAAAAAATGTCTTTCCGTCACAGCTTCTGGGCTGCACGGTCTAACATCTGCACATGTGCCTTAGGGAAGGGTAAGTTTAGCTATGATGACAAGTCTTCATAGCTAATCATGTGTCGAGGATCTCTAATATACTTTCACAGGTTGGACATGTGGAATACATCATGCACACTTACTAAGTGCGGAGGAAGGGTTACTCAATATGCCACCTTCCCAATACGGGCCAAAATTTTGAAAGAGACAATGAACTGCGGTGCCAGCTTTCCCTTGATACGAAATCTTTGAATATCATTCATTGGAGATACTTTCAAGAATACAAATCTCTGACCTCAAACTTGAGATCGTGATGCCTTTGATAATCATCACTCTTCTAGCGGCTATGCGCAATCAATAACTTCTCTCTAGCCATTTCTACGGCTCTGGTTCTATCCTCGATTATATGAGTGGAATAAGTGTCTTTGTCACCCACTTCCTTCCAACACAAGGGAGTGGTACATCTTCGCACATATAGTGCCTCAAAAGCTTCCATGCCAATACTGGCATGGTAGTTGTTGTTATAAGTAAACTCCACCAAGGGAAGGTGATCCTTTCAAGATCCTTGCCACTCAATGGCACATGCTCGGAGTAGGTCCTCAAGGGTCCGAATTGTCCTATCTAATTGTCCATTCATTTGCAGATGATATGCTAAACTAAGATACAGTTCGATTTTTAAGGCCTTCATGAACTCTCCCCAATAGCGTTACGTAAAACGAGAGTCCCCATAAGATACAATCTCTTTAGAAATCCATGTAAATAGATAAAAGCAGCTTTAATGAAATCCCTAGATCTGAATTCCTCTCTCTCCGTACTCAATTGGCTTAGCACGCCCAGAACTTCCTCTCTCGGCCCATACATAAGTGAACTATAATGGTGCGTCAGGAGCACATAGCTCATAGCATAGAGTAGCTTCAATTTAGGAAAAGAAAGACGTCATTATAGGGTGCCAAGAGAGAAGGCCCATCACCAAAACCACATGATGGATATATAACTTGGCCAGATCTACTATAGTGCAAGTCATGTTCACTGGAATGAAATGTGTGGACTTGGTCAACCGATCTACAATAACCCAGCTAACATCATATCCACCTATTGTACGAGATAAGGATGTGATGAATTCCATTGAGATACTCTCCCATTTCTACACCGGGATAGGAAGTGGCTGTAACAAACTAGGAGAATGCTTGTGCTCTATCTTCATGAATTGACAAGTAAGGCAATGTCTGACATGTTCTGCAACATCACTCTTCATTCCCTCCCACCAGAAGTGCTGATGGAAATCTCTATACATCTTGGTGCTTCCTAGGTGGATAGATAATCTTGAATAGTAGCCCTCATCTCAACTCATCATCAATGACACATGCATTGTCTCCCTTCCACACGATGGACTCACAGACTCATAATCCATCAAACTCCTCCTTCAGACATCGATGGATTAAGTCTTGTAATTTCCTATCAGTCTATTGACCATGCACAATTCTATCTCATAGTTCAATGTACTTGGCAGGTACAGTTATAAATGGGTGCCATTCACTGAGTGCTGTGAGCACATCCCAAGTCTGTAGCCATGTTGTGGTGCCCTCAGTGTGCGATATCCTGCTCAAAGCATTTGCTATCACATTCCGCTTACCTAGGTGTTAGCGATCGTGCAGTTGTGATTATTTAGTAGTTCCATCCATCGTCTTTACCTCATATTCAACTCGCTCTGGTCAAAAATATATTTGATACTCTTATGATCTGTAAAAAACTCAAATGCGACCCATATAAATAGTGACATCATATCTTTAATACAAAGACTATAGCTGCCAACTCCAACATGAGTAGGATAGTTTCGTTCATGGTTCTTTAGTTGTCATGATGCATATGCCACAACATGATCAGGTTGCATCAATATTGCTCCAAAACCCTCCTTCGATGCATCGGTATACATCGTGAAATCTAAGGTGCATGAAGAAAGAGTGAGAATCAAAGCACTGGTCAGTCTCTCCTTTAGCATGCGAAATCTTGACTCGTACTTATCACTCCAAACAAATGGGACACCCTTTTGTGTCAAAAGGGGTAAGTGGTAAGGAAAGATGTGAGAAGCCTCTGACAAAACGTCTATAGTACCTGACGAGGCATAAGAAACAGTGGATCTCAGTAACTATCTTAGGTTTCTTCCAAGACATTACTGCCTCTATCTTGGCTGGATCGATTGCCACGCCTACTTTCGAAATTACATGACCGATGAAAGCTACCTCGATAAGCCAAACTCACACTTGAGTATTTGGCATACAACTTGTGTTCTCTGAGTGTCTCAAGAATAGTGTGAAGATATTGTTCGTGCTCTTGCTTATCATGTGAGTAGATCAAGATATCATTAATGAATACCACCACAAAACGATCTAAGTACGGATGGAAAATTCTCTTCATCATGTCCATGAACGCGGCATGTGCGTTCATGAGTCCAAAAGGCATGATCACACATTCGCAGTGTCCGTATTTGGTGCAAAAAGTAGACTTAAGCATGTTTGTGTCCTTAATCCTCAATTGATGATAAACCTGATCGTAGGTCAATCTTTGAGAATAATGCCGCTCCTTGTAACTAATAAAAAAGATCATCTATTCATGGGAGTGGATAACAGTTCTTTACCGTCCTCTTGCTTAACTGCCTATAATCGATGCACAATCGCATAGATACATCCTACTTTACGAGAGGACCTGTGCTCCTCAAGGTGATGTATTGGGATGAACAAATCCCTTTTCCAATAGCTCATGCAATTGCATCTCGAGCTCCCTGAGTTTGACTGGTGTCATTTGATGAATCTCCACTTCATCATTCTTTATTCTTTCATTTTGTCCTTTAAACCCTAGCTAAATACATGTTAATAGCATTATTTTGCATAAATTAACATATATTATTTATTTTGTAATTATTGTAAAAAATAATGTATTAAAAGTCAAAATAAAAGAATAAAGAAAAGAAAAGAAAAAGAAATGAAATACCAAAGGTCTTTTATAACTCCAAACCCTGAAACCAAGTCAAGAATTGATTTGGCCGATAAGGAATAAAGCCGGGGGACATAAGGGCCAAAAATACAATAAAAACTCTATTTATTTTTCAAAAATTTATTTTTGGGGCCTATTTTATTCTTTATTATTTATATCTAAAATTAATAAAGTTTTTACATAAAGATGTATATGAAAATATGCTGAAAAATACAAAATTTAATTCACATAAAAATATTACATATTGTACCTTCTATACTCAAAATAAAAAGCCAAAATACAAACTTCCCAGACACCTATCTCCTCCATGTGAACTCAAAATTCATCAAAATCACTTTAATTGTACATAATTTTTTATTATCTATTTAATGAAGGTAGTTTCATTCAATTTGAAGTCAAGATGCAAAAGTTAGCTTTTGGGCTCCTATTATACATATATACATGAATAAAATATTCATTTTATTTATTTTTTTATTTTCCTCAATTTTATATTTTTTTGTAATTTTGTAAATATTATTTATAGTATATATACTTAATTATAAAAATAAATCCATTAAAAATATACTAAAATAAATAATTGTATAAAATACATAGATGAATTACCTATATAATAAATACATATATTTATTTAAGTATGCAAATAACTCCAGAAAAATACAATATATATATATATATTTAAATAAGTTATAAATATATAAATTACATGTATAAAATAATAAAATTTAAAATACAAAATAAAAATAAAATACATACTATAGTGGTACCTATAAATATACATGTGAAAAGTAACGTACAACAAATTAACTCAAAAAACAAATAAAAATCATAATAAAATACTACAAAAAACTAAACAAAATTTATTTTATAATGTTTGTTTAATAATTCAATTATTATTTACCATTTTCCTTCTTTTTGTCTTTTTGTGACCCTATTGGACCAATAAGGGCCCTCCAACCGTTGAACCAGGGTCAACTTCTCTGATCCGTGCCTTAGCCGTGTCAGAATAGCTGCACCTCCCTCTTAATTTTTTCCACCGTGATGCGTTGCTCGAGGATGATCGATCACTTCACGAGATTTCTTCCTTGTTCATCCTCGATCCTCACCGGAACTTCTCTTAGGGTTGAGCATCATCGATAAACCCGCAATCTCTAGCTGAAGGTCGCCCATTCACCACCGTATATAATCACCTTTCTTCACCATTTTTGATTTTTGGTTCCTTTTTTGCTCCGCCTAAGCCCCTCAATTTGTGCCCTAAGGCTTGAGCCTGGTGACAGGAGGTTCACCCAAACATTTGTGACAAGGAGGGCAGCGTAGGAAGTGTTCCCGACCCATCGTCGGGGCTCTGCTTCTAGCAGTCTATCTCCTTATCTTCCGATCGGATCGTGGTTACGTAGCTGGAAGGGGCCATTTGAGGCCCAAGTACTTCGAGAACACCCTCCAGATCTTCTGCATGAACATCGAGCTCCAGGGGTCGATCAGTGGGCCATGGACCTACTTGAAGCCGATGGGAGGTGCGTAGCAGCATGAATGTGAAGAGCCACTCGATGGTGCTCCAGGTGCCCGAAGACGAGAGCTGCAGCGGATCCGGGCTCGCCTAAGGTGAGTTATTCATCTGTTCTTCGTGAGCCACTCTACGTCGTCCGATCAATAACAAGTCGCCAGGTGCTGCGGGTGTCATCGAATCAGACCCAAACCCCATTGTTGATCCTCCTCCAAGGATCTAATCTCAACCATTGGACGACGAAGCGTCATCACGTGACGAGAGGACGACGCGTGTCCAAGTGAAGATCTAGAGCCGTCCAGTCACGTGCTCGTTGAGGGTATTTTGCACTGTAACCCCCTTTTATGTATATTAGTATTTAATATTAAAACTTCCAGTTGTAGTTGTAATTATTTTGTAAAAATTGCAAGCGAACCCTCGAGCTTTCCACGTATTTCCTATTTATCCTTGCCGGCTTAGCTCATGTGGCCCCCATGAGCTGGGCATTTTGCAGTTAGATCCTTACGGGTTTTTGTGATTATTGTTTAATACTAAAACTTTGAATATTAGTTTAAAACTTTTGGGTAATTTGCATTTCATCCCTGTCTTTTATTTTAATTGCAAGAATACCTCTACCACTTCAATTAATTTTTGTGCATGTTTCTATTTTCTAAAAATATCATCTGTGCTTCAAAAACTATGCAAAAATAGAATTGTGAGCATACTTGCTTCATCTTTCACACTATATAATTAGTTTTGCATTTAGACATATTTCCTATTTATTAAAAATAAAAAATAGCACGGATATTCCCTATTAGATTTAAAAAATCCAAAAAACTTATAAAACCATCGTTAGAAATTCCAAAAAATCAATGTTTGTTTATTAGTGTATTTGCGCCTCTCGGTTAAAAATCTCTAAAAATAGAAAAAAGAGAATCATTAAAAATTAAAAAGCTCTAAAATCTTTATAATAAATATAAAAATTCAGCAAAACTCTAAGAATATTAGTTCTAATTTATATTTTTATTCATATATATTGTTAAGTATTAAAATTATTTTTGAGATTTTTTGATCTTATTTAGTATTTTTAAGTCTCAAAACATTTCGACCCATTAAAAAGTCCCTGATTTTGCTTTGGACTTTAAAAAATCCTAAAAATTAGAAAAAAATCACAAAAATGTTAGAAAAATATAAAAAACACAAAAATATTTTGTATTGTAGATTTAATTAATTTAGTTTTATTTACAATTATAATGCCCTATATTGTATAATGTATATATAATTAAGCTATATATTATATATTAAAAAGAAAAAGAAATAAAAAATTATGAAATTATTAAAAGGAAAGAAAAATTATAAAATTATAAAATTAAAAATATATAATTAATTTCTACTACACCGACTAGCCTCTCTGTATTCAACACCCAGACTACTTGTCCACTATACACATTCATTTCTAGTTATAATAAATTTTGATACACTTCTCTTGCTTTTGTTGCTTCATATTTATCTTGTGGGTTGATTGTTGAATTTACTGAGTTGTCTTTGAGAGTGGTTACTTCGATGACTACATGTCCACATTGTGTGATACATATGACCCTCCTCTCGAGATAATTTTCAGTATTTTAAATGGCACTGTTGCTGGGAAGCAATGGAGTGTAGCATTTTTGTACAATATTCCTCTTTAATTCCTGCCTTTTATTTTTGTATTTATTTGACTGTTCTGACCACTTTTTTATTTGTTGTTTTTTCTTGCGAGGTATTGGATAGCAACAACGACTTCTTAGGAGGCTGACGCACCCGAGCCAACTAGGAGTAAGCACAAGAGAGAGGTAGAGAGAGGAAGAGCAGACCTACTTTTAGCATTTTTGTTTTATTTTATGAGGGAGTGTTTTATCTTTTATTTTGGTAAATTAAATTGTAATAACTTGGATATTCACAATTCATGAGGTCCATTGCCCGGGTATCTGTTCACTTGGGGACCTCATCGATTTTTTCATGTTTTTCTAACTTTTCTTTTCTTTGTTTCACGTGTTTTAATTTTTTCGACTTTCTTTTTATTTGATTTGTGTAATTGAGCCTTGGTTTACGATTTGCTTGATCGATAGAGTAGGCCAAAGCCCTAATTGAATTGCATGTACTTATAGTTTTGTGCTTGGATCTAGTCAAATATGATTGTTGGTTATTTGGATTAGAAACCATGCATCGCGAGAGGCTCCACACATATTGCAGGACCCACTATGGTGGGCATCGATGAGTCTCCAAGACCGAAATCTTGGTTTCTTTTCTAGATAGTCAGCTCTTGTTCTTCACGTTAATAACAACTCCCATTTCTAGGGTGCTTTCACCGGCCTGCATTTGCATAAAGAGTAGGTTTTAAATCCTGTCTAGCAACCTACATGAAGAGTGCTGGAGGCAAGGTGAGCACCATCTATCTGAGCATACATCATTGATTTATGCTTGCATTGCTTTTCCGACTCTCTCCCTCTGATTTTGACAACATAGGATACTAAAGGATTTGGTCCCTCGTTAGATTCATGCATTCAAAAATATCAAAAAAAAGTGACAACCAAAAAAATTGAGACTGCAAGTATTACTCGATCCTAAAATAAAAAGGACAAATCTTGTCTTGGAGAGAGTATCCTCCTCCTCGTACACAGGTTGCATTTAGACTGAGTGAGGCACATACCCCTAAGGAATAGAGCCCCCATCTCTGGACTTGTGCCTTAAGCACTTGGGTCGGCTCTTGGACCCTGTTATTGCTGCAAGCACTTGCCTCATATGTTAAACGAAATAGTCCCGGTGTTCTAGTATGTGTGCACCGCGGACTAGGACGCAACCACTCTAGGTGACTACATCTATGAGCTTTGTAAATATCTTGTTTTCTCACCTAACTCTAAAATTCGACAAGATAGAAGATTAAACCTCCACGGTCATCATTGTGTTGAGTTGGTGAATTGAGGGGTTTGTTTGTTTATATTTGGGTTTCTTTTTGTGCATACTCGATCTCCTCTGCAAATTTGTGCATTTTTCTTGCATATCTTGACTTGACCATCGTGCTCTCCCGATCCTCACCTTTTGTTTCAGAGATGGATGACTGGAGTTATTTTTATCCAAACTTCATGGTTCCTTCTTACACTCCAGCCAGTCCACCTTCATTTTACCAGGAGGACTTTGCTATTGATTTTTCTTTTTGTACATATCCGCCTCATCCACAGTTTTAGGCATCAGATTTTTACCCACCACCACCATTATATAGCCCACCATCTCACCCACCTGAGACTGAGCTGTTGGAGTCATCTCTCATGGACACCACGATTAAGTACTTGACCCAAGTAGTTGAGAAAATGAACACGAGGATAGATGACCTCACTACTAAAAATAAGAGCCATATTACAGCTTCACCATCTAATTTCATGGATTCATTGTGAGGATGCCTATGGGAACTTGCAATCGCCCGAATACAAAAAAATGAGAAAAATATAAAAATCCAAAAGAAACCAGGAGACACCTTGCCGAGTCGATTTGTGAGGGGAGGGCTCCTATGCCAGATCCTATACCCATACATACATATCCACCACAGTTCCCACCTTTTCCCCCAAGGATGAAACTATACAGACTGCTCTTAGTCATCCTTGTGTAGACGATGATTCCGATCTCTTCCCTTGTATGAAAGAGATAGAAAATCTTAAAAAATATTGATCCATCCTGAAGAGGCGACAACTATTCATGATATTATTGAGGTCCTACTTCAAAAGGCCATGAACCAATTATCTGCACCCTATCCTAAGAAAACAAAGCGACGAAGCAGATCCGAGCGATACCTTCTCAGCGTGGCCACTGCCTACGCCATCACCACCCGTCCGCACATTAGGAAAGGCAACATTGTTACAGCTCTTGTGAGATGCACCATTTCTGAGATTCTTGTGATCGTACTCTCCTCGACGACGGTGCTTCCACTAATATAATACCCTTCTCGTTGATACATTCTCTTCATCTTGGTCCTATAAAGAAATCAGGATGATTTGTCAGTTTGTTGATGGATCAATAAAGAGGCCGAGGAGTATTCTAGAGAACGACGTCATTCAGATCCAGAGTATGAGCTTCACTGTTGATTTTGTTGTATTGCCCATGGAGACCTCCACTCCCGTGGAGCATCCTCCGATCATCCTAGGACGACCTTTTCTCGCATTTGCAAGAGTCGCTATTGATTATGGATCTGGAGAGATTCGCTTTCGTTCTGTCGCTGAGAGCGTTGTCTTGATCACCGCACCCACTACCGACCAGAGATCCGCATCTGATGAGAGTGTACACATGTTAGCCGATGATGAATCTCAATTTCATCACCTTTATTCTTCATTTTATCCTTTAACTCCTAGCTAAATGCAAGCAAATAACATTATTTTGCAGACATTAACATCCATTATGTATTGTATACATGTTGTATAAAATACGGTAATTAAAGTCAAAATAAAAGAATAAAGAAAAGAAAAGAAAAGGAAATAAAATACCAAAGATATTTTATGACCCTAAACCTCGATACCAAGTCAATAATTGATTTGATCAACAAGGAATAAAGTAGGGGGAGATAAGGGCCAAAAACAACAATAAAACCCTATTCATTTATTCATCATTAAGCCCATTTTGGGACCTATTTTTTTCTTTACTATTTATACCTCCAATCCATAAACTTTGTACATGAAAGTTGTAATAAAATACAAAGAAAAATATAAATTTATTTCACAAAAAAATAATATACAGTGTTCATTCTGCACTCAGAATAAAATTCCAAAACCCAGACTTCCCAGACCCATATCTTCTCCATAAAAACTCAAAATGCATCAAAATCCTTTCATTGTATATAACTTATAATTAGCTATTTAATGAAGTTGGTTTCATTTAATTTGGAATTAAGATGCAAAAGTTTGGTTTCATACCCCTGTTGTATAATATATCTGAATAGAACATTTATTTTATTTATTCTTTATGTTTCCATTATTTTATATTTTTTATATTTTTGTAAATATTATTTATAGTATAGATACATATTTAAAATACAATAAAACCATTAAAAATAAATTAAAATAAATAAGTGTATAAAAAATATAGATGAACTACCTATACTTCTACCTATGTAATAAAGACATCTATTTATTTAAGTATACAAATAACATCAAAAATACAATAAAATATATTTGTGTTTATTTATATAAGTTATAAATAAATAATAAGTATATAAAATAATAAAATCTAAAATAAAAAATAAAAAATAAAAAATAAAATACACACTATATAGGTAAATATACCAATAACTATACTTGTAAATGATAACTTACAATATATTAATCCATAAAAATAAATAAAAATCATACTAAAATACTACATAAAATAATACAGAATTTTATTTTATCAATTGTATTTAATTAATTCATTTTATGAATTATGTTTAATTATTTCTTATTTTTCCATCCAATTTTGTCTTTTTGTGGTCCAGCTGGACCAATGGGGGCGCGTCAACCATTGACCTTTAGGTCAACTGGGCCCTTGGTGCCTCTCTTGTGTCGGATCCGATCAAGTCCCCGTCTTCTCCCTAATTTCCTGGATGATCCCTCTCACCTTTTTTTCTTGATTTTTCACGTGATCCCTACCTTACTCCATCACGATTAACGTATAAGCATTCGATCCATTGTACATAGCCCATTACTCTTGCAAATCATCGGTCAATAAGGACCCTCCTCTCTGTTTATAAATAATCCTCCTCGCCTCCCTTCTCTATTTGACCACTCTTCAAGGCCTAAATCCCCTCGCTTCGTGCATGCGTGTGTTCATGGTGGTAGAGAGAGCATCCTCGAGGTTGGGGCGTAGCAAGGAGGAGAGGACGCTATCCAAGGCGTCGCTCCGACGAGGTCTCAGCTCCCTGGTATTTCCTATGTATGAGCTGCACATTTTACGTTTTTTAGGTAACTTCTCGATTCCTTAGTATAATCATAGCTTAGATTTAATCTATCGCCCCGTAGTTTTAGTTAATTTTCAATATTTTTTATCATCAGAGCTCAGTGCTCCACCCATGTTCCGTTGTCTCTCGATCGTTCTGACTTCCCCTTCCACAACCATCCCATCCCCACGTTCTCCATCAGTACATTCATCATGGTCTCAAAGGGTAGAGACCAATCAGGCAGCTGTAGGATGGGATCTTGAGTTATTAGCTCCTTCGTCTGATTAAAAGATAGGAGAACCTACTAATCAACATTAAACTCTGTCTCCTTGCATAGTAATTCAGTAAGAGGTTAGGCGATGCAGTTGAAATCTTTGATGAATCATTTGTAGAAACACACATGCCCCATGAATGAGCTCACAATTCTGACATTCTGAGGTGGATGTGCTTCGATTAATATAATAACCTTCTCCTTGGTACAATCTCTTCATCTTGGGCCTCTAAAGAAACCAGGATGATTTTCCAGTTTGCTGATGGATTAATAAAGATGCCGAGGGATATTCTAGAGAACATCATCATTCAAATCTAGGGCATGAGCTTCAATGTTGCTTTTGTTGTGTTTCCCATGGAGACCTCCACCCTTATGGAGCATCCCCCGATCATCCTGGGACAACCTTTCCTCGCATTTGCGAGACTCGTTATTGATTATGGATCTGGAGAGATTCACATTCATTCTGTCGACGAGAGCGTTGTCTTGATCACCGCACCCACTACCGATTAGAGACCTGCATTTGATGAGAGTGTACCTGTGTTAGCTGACCCCCAGGACTATGACTTTGATGTTGATATCAGAGAGGTTTGCTTTATCATGTATGATTTTGAGATCCGAGGACTCCTCTTTGGTAAGAAAGACTCAGAAAGCATAAACCTTGGAGTTCCCCCTTCCTGTGCGTGGAGATGTATTGATGACATCCGTGGTATTTACACCATAGACATCTTAGTGCAGAGGGTAGACTTTGGAGAGACTTCACAGCCCAGACTTGACCTTACTACTTCCACCAATGAGTTCGTGCCTTTTCATTTTGAGATTTATGAGACATCTCAGGCCGAACCTGACCATACTACTCTCACCGACCAGTTCGTACCTTTTTGTTTTGTGATTGCTAAGGATCTTCATCAGGTCGATCCTGATCGGTTTGTGTCAGCTGATGACCCCGATATTGACATGTACCTTGTTAGATCCAGTCATTAGTGAGCATGCAAGAAGGTCTGCTTTCTACCTTCTTGATCTTTGTATATCCACTTTCGTTTCATTTCCTTTCATCCACCTTGTCACTCATCTACCTCATTTCGTGTGTTTGCCTTGCTTAGGATGTACTTTGTCCTAAGTATAGGGGGTAGAAAAGACGAGTGTTCTTTCTTCGTCTCATTTCATCACTTCCGTTGTTGCCTATACTTAGGGCTCTTCACCCTAAGTATAGGGGGGAGTGATGTACATTCACTCAACGCATTTTCTTCTTCTTTTTATCGATTTCTTTTTATTGATCCCCTCAACTTTCTCCTCTCCTATTAATATTTCTATCTATACTTAGGGGTATCTTACCCTAAGTATAGGGGGAGACAGTTCGAGTCGTGATCTATTTATTCCCATCCTCGACCCTCCCTGTATGTAGAATACAATCTACTATACTTAGGATTAATTGATCCAAAGAATATGGGGGATGGTCGACTTCTCATTCATTTATTCTTTTGTTCTTTCTCTGTCAAGTAGCATAGGCTCTTCTATACTCAGTACAAGTTATGTCTTCTCTTTTTCTCTATGATCTATGAGGACATGGCTTAAGCTAAGCATAGGGAGTCGTATATACGTTGTATATACTTTAGTCATAACTCTTACATTCGTATTTTCAATAATACGACTAAGTTAGAACATACATTACAATTTTTTGTGTATATTAATTAATAAATCATGTTAAAAATATTTTGCAAAATATCTGAAAAATGATTGGAAAATCTTTTTGAAAAATCTTTTGAGAACTGTTTGGAAAATATTTTGTAAAATATTTTCAATCTTTGTAAAAATGTTTTGTTTGTAAAGACTTCTTTTCTTTGTGTAAGTAAAATATTTTTAAAATCTATTTGCAAATGGTTTGGAAACTGGTTGCAAAAATATTAAAAAAATCTATACATACTATATGAAAAATCTTTGCAAACTGATTTTCAAATTTTGTAAAATATTTGCAAAAAATATTTGTCAAATTATTATTTGTAAAATAAAGTTTTCAAAATGTTTGTGAAAATATTTTCAAATTATTTTGAGAACTATGCGTATTATTCAAATAAATAAAAATCCTTACAAACTCTATACATAAACTTGTAAATAACCAACTAATGTAAATTCCTAAATCTCATTAAATAATAAGATACACTCCCATGTAAATATCTGCACATATTTCTAACTCTTTTATTTTCAAAAATCCCTAAAAATTTGCAAAATTTAAAACTCCAAAAAATTGCAAAATCTTTTAAAAAACCTGCATAAAAAATATAAAACTTAAAAAAACCATAAAAATATCAAATCAGAAAATTGCATCACAAAAATATTTTTTATATTGTACATAACATTTACATTTTCGGATTGTTGTTGATATTTGAGCCAATCTAAGTAATTTTCGAAGATTGGAGCTTGGTTGGACCTTAAATCTACTTAATCATAGGAACCTTATAGGAACTGGAATATAGACACTTCAGGTCTACTAAACTTGATTCTTTGAGACTACGAGACTTGGTTCAGTGTCGTCTTGACTGCCTAAGTAGAATATTTTGGAACACAGGCATGACTCTTGTCGACAATGACCTAGCTTACACACTTGCACTTTGCTCACCTTAGTTGAAGTGTAGAGGGATGTATTTGCCGAATTGAGACACAAGCCAATGGAAACATCGGAAGTCACACATTTGTGACCATTGTACCCCAACTCGATCCAGTAGATATGAGGTCTAAAGAAAGAAGCGGTTGGTTGCAATAATGATTCAAAAGAGGGATACTCTATTGGCTCAAGAGGAAAAAAGTCCTTATATAAATGTCGTTGTACATAGCATTAAAAAATATATATTCAAAAGCTCCAAAAGAATAGACGAGCAAAACTCAAAGAAAAATCAATCCCCATCGAAGCATGTATATAGTCAATAAGCAAGCTTGAGCTTCAAAGTCAAATATATGTGAGCCTTCAGCCGGGTGACTTGGCTACATTGGTCAAGCATCCTAGGATAGGTAGCTATACTGTCTACATCCATTCTCTTCTCCACCTCATCTTCTTGAGTCGATTGTACTTGAACTTAGAAGGGAATATCCTACTTCTCGAGGAAAGAGTTATTTAGGGTCACATGTTGGAGAAGACTGAATTTTACCACTTTAGCTGAGAGAAGCTACAACATAGTCATAAGGAACTGCGTATGATATCGATCTGTTCTGAACTGGCTTTTTGAGGAGACTTGGGTAGAGTTTTGTGGATCTCAGAGGCTGTTACGTTTCAAATCAGTTTCCCAATAAGGTTCCGATAGAACTTAACTTCCAAAGGGTCTGATTGAGCTCCAAACTTTGATTTCATTAAGGCCGGTTTAAAAAGTTAAATCAATCTACTTTATTTCTTTTTCTTTTATTTTTATTCTTTTCTGCACTTATAGGTAAAAGTGTTTGCTAGAGACTAGTAAAGGTAGGTATAGGGGGTGATGAATCTCTATTTTCGGCACATTTATTATTTCATTTTGGCCTTTAAAATCTAGCTAAATACATGTTAATATCATTATTTTGCATAAATTAACATCTATTGTTTATTTGTATATACTATATAAAAAAATTGTATTTTGAAGTCAAAATAAAAGAATAAATAAAAGAAAAAGAAAAAGAAATGAAATACCAAAGATATTTAAGTCCCTAAACCTCGAGACCAAGTCAAGAATTGATTTGATCGATAAGGAATAAAGTAGGGGAAGATAAGGGGCAAAAATACAATAAAAACCCATTTTATTTATTATTCAATAATTTATTTTTGGGATCTATTTTATTCTTTATTATTTATACCTCAAATCAATAAATTTTGTACATTAAAGATGTAGACAAAAATACATAGAAAAATACAAAATTTATTTCACATAAAAATATTACATATTGTACCTTCTACATTCAAAATAAAAAGCTAAAACTTAACTTCCCAGACCCATATCTCCTCCATATGAACTCAAAATTCATCAAAATTATCTAATTATATATAAATTTTAATTATATATTTAATGAAGGTAGTTTCATTTAATTTGGAGTTAAGATGAAAAAGTTAAGTTAATAAAATACTGCATAAAAACTAAACAAAATTTATTTTATAACTTTATTTAATTAATTCATTTATTATTTTATTTTTTTATTATTTACCATTTCCCTTCCTATTTTGTCATTTACGACCCTACTTGACCAATGAGGGCCCTCCAGCCGTTGACCCAGGGTCAACTTCTCTGACCTGTGCCCTAGCCATGTCAGAATAGCTGCACCTCCCTCTTCTCGATTTTTTACACCGTGATACGTTGCTCGAGGATGATCGATCACTTCATGAGATTTCTTCCTGTTCTTCCTCGATCCTCGCCGACACTTCTCCTAGGGATGATCATCATCAATAAACCCACAATCTCTAGCCGAAGCTCACCCATTCACTACTGTATATAATCACCCTTCTTCCCCATTTTTGATTTTTTATTCTCTTTTTGCTCCACCTAAGCCCCTCAATTTGTGCCCTAAGTCTTGATTCTGGTGACAGGAGGTTCTCCCAACCATCTTGCGGTGATGATCGAGGCATAAGAAGTGTTCCTGACCCATCGTCGGAGCTCTACTCCCGATGGTCCATCTCCTTGGCTTCCTGCCGTGTCGAGGTTATGCAACTAGAAGGGGTCATCTGAGGCCCAGGTACTTCGAGAACACCCTCCCAGGTCTTCTGCAGGAATATCGAGCTCCAGGGGTTGATCAGTGGACCTCGGGCCAACTTGTGGCCACTGGGAGGTGCGCAACAATGACAAGAACATGAAGAGCCACTCGACGATGCTCCATGTGCCCAGAGACGAGAGCTGCAACTGATCCAAGCTCACCTAGGGCAATTTCTTCGTTGTTCTTTATGAGCCACTCCATGCCATCCAATCAAGAACAAGTTGCCAGGTGTTGTAGATGTCGTCCGATCAGGCCCAACCCCCACCGTTGATCCTCCTCCAAGGATCTAATCTCAGTCGCTGGACGGCGAAGCGTCATGCATGACGAGAGGATGATGTGTGTCCACGTGAAGATTCAGAGTTGTCTGATCTCGCACCCGTTGGGGGTATTTTA